>JASCZW010003561.1:0-32536 GCA_034211315.2 Aedes japonicus
TCAACCAGTGTTGACATCGAATCTCTCTCTTCAAAAACAAAAATATGCTAGCTAGTTTAGCAAGATAGAGTCTTATATTTCGATGTTTACTACAACAGTTTCAAAAATCCTCAAGATCCGGCTGAAAATCGTCAAGAATTGAAAATTGAGTAGAAGTTTTGTCCTTGCGGCACATATCACACAGGTAATCAATACGCAAATTGCAAAGCGTCTTTGATGCAGCCTAAAATGCAACATAAAGGTCGCTTGGTTCAATTTACATCGCTTTGCAGTACGTTATTATAATGCTTCATGAATGCTATTTTGCATTCGTATGCTTACAGGCTACAAGCATTTAGCAGCATTTACAATCCAACTTTTACGACCGATACCATTCAAGAGGCTGGTACAATGCTAATAAAAAGCTTGTAGCATCTAAAAAATGCAGATTTATGGTTGATTTACTGCATATGTTAATGCTTATTGGTTACCTGGATAGTGATATTTTGATTTGGAAATGATCCTATATTATTCTGAAAATGAAAATAAAGGACCGGTTCAAATTTTTCAAATAGCATGCCATGGTACCTCTCATCGATATTGAAAACCAGCTGTATTTAAAAGCCATTTCCGTATGAACTGAACACTTTTCCAAAGGAGATTGTTTCGATGATCTCCAATAGTCAACTTAATTAAAGTTTTCCACAGTATGTTTGTTATTAAGTTTTATTATTTTTTAAATAAATGACTTGGGGTTAAGTGTCCTCTAATATGTTTTGGTCATATATAGTGTGGCGGATATGTACTACCACCATTGTAGTACAGAAAATGACCATTGTTTATCCTAATCATGCAGGGCCAAAACGGGTTGGGTGAACCGATAAAACAACATCACTTATACGTTTCATACATAAAGAATCTCCTTCCAACAACAAGAGATTGAACAATTGGTCAAGAGAGCAAGCTATCTATCACGAGTTGGCATTCCCACTTCCCATCCAGAGTGCATCAATCGGGTGCCCTAGTGGTCCCTCGCCATTTCGAATTATTCATATAATAGTGTATATATTGCAGGTATACCAGAAAGGTAAAAAAGCCGAGCAAAACAGCCCAAAATACGCGTTGTTCAATCTTCTGTAACTTTGTCAATTATCAATACATTTGGCTGAAATTTTTGACAACACTATACCCACGATAGTTCAGCATGGTAAATACTGGGTAGTGCGGAGAAATACTTCAGAGAAGTGTCAACTTTGACGCTCGGGCGCTGTAGTCCAAACCACTTGATGAAAACAGTTCAATATTTTGTCTTCACATTATCTCACTTCTGTATTGTATGTTTCTTAAGCTCGCGGAGAAATTTTGGAATATGCTACCTAAATTTTTCACAGAAATATGTTTCTTTTGAAATTGGTGCATGGTCCGAAAAACGTGCCTTTTTTTCACATATGTTATGATACATTTCCGTGAATTTATAAACTTCATCGACATAAAAATTTTGGTCACATAAGGTCGTATGCGTTAGTTAATAACGTAGTCGTCAAAATGTCTTGACAACCGAATATGGATTCAGCCAAATATAATTTACCGGTGTTAGCGTAAAGGTTGAACAACGCGTGTTTTGGAAGCAAAATTTGCTCGGCTTTTTTTTTTGCTACTGGAGGTAGCTCTCGTTTACTTCGTTGCCCATGTTTCGTTTGTTTTGTGAGGCGAGCGGATGAGCTACCGCTCAATTAAAAGAATGTTGGGTCACTTGTTCATCTGAACGAATTTTATTCAGTTGTTCATAGCGCATTGCCCACCTCTAATCGTTACTCCAATGTATGGGGAATAAAATACATAACAATTATAGTAAGTAAGTCTCACAATTTATTTATTTATTGTACACCATCTTTGATTTATGTTGTACAGGGCTGATTACTTAAAGGCATCTTAATCCAAACCTCTAATTTTAGCAAATACTTATTTTCTAAACGACATAAATCAATCATCCATCATTGAAGGATCAAAAATAAGTGAAAACAATTATTGAATCCGAAGTTCGTTTGCAAATGGAATTGCCAGTAATGGAGGGATTTGACGAAACTAATGACGTGTTGAGTCCAAAACAACTCAAACATGAATTTAACGGCTGGCCGTGTAAGTAAGAGTACGATGAGAGAAAATTGAGTAAAGTAGAGAGAGTTTTCTCGTCATTGTGATGAGAGAATAGTTCCTTCTACATCAACATACAGTTGTTTTCATTCCAGAGATCGTCAAATTGAAACTGAATTGTTTTATGTATTATAGTGCTAACTGAAATTGAGTTTAGAGTCTAAGATACCACCTTGACTACAAATTCTTTCACATTTTTCTGGGACTTTGATTGTTGTATTTTTGAGTTTTTCGTTTTCTGCAGAATGATATTCAATCAGATTTGTTGATAATAAGTTAAAGGTTTTTCTATTACCATGTGTGAATATGTGTATTTAATTTTGGAAATATGTTGATATTAAAGTATTGGTTGATATTTCTTATTTCAAGATTGTTTAATATCATTAGTATCTATGTTAATTTGATAAAGCTGTTAGAATGGGAAAATCATCAATTTATTCATAGACAACGATTTTATAAATAAAGAAGGGAAGTATGACTTGAACGAAATGTCTCAAAGTCTCAGCACCCTGAAAAATCTACATTATCATCATGGTAGGTCCCGTGCTGATGGTCCAGTTTCATTGGCAACTATGGTTTGCTGATCCATGACCACGACAATCTTAATTAGCCCTCTTTGTTTACAAAATCAGATACTTGAGAAATGCCGTTTACATATAGTGGGTCAAGGAGCTCTTGTGTAGTGAACTCCTGAATTGACATGAATGGGGTGCAATTTCTTTCCGTTGAACTTTCATATTTGTTGGCGGTTTTAAAGGTAGGATTGAAGTCATTTTAAAAACCCGAGCTCTATTCCCATTACCAGCAAATTTGAAAAGTAACAATATCACCACGATCAAATACTGTGCTAAGTCTGTATAAAGTGGTTGCTATTATCCATTGTACTTTAATGAATAGGTAGTTGATGATTTGAAACAAGTTTTGAAGTAGCTTAGTTGACCCTTAATAAATCTATGTTGCATGTTTTTCAGTAAAACTGTTTTTAATTTGGAAAATAATTTTTCGTTGATTATTGATCTGAATAATTTGGGACTTACAAATGATGGCAATTTTGCACTCAGGATGTTTTCCAGATTTGAAAAATATTTAGGAACAATAATAACAAGGCAAAGAACTTTTCCATATTTTGGGAAATATCCCAGTTTCACGATATTTTTATAGAGCCAAAGAATACAGTAAGTTCATTGCCAGGATCATCAGAAAGAAAGTAACAAATGTCGTCAATAAGAACCTTTAGAAGCATCAGATTTTTGGTACATGTAAGATGCCAAAGGCAAAGTACCTTCTCCACAGATATAACAAAATTGTAAATTTTTTGTTTTGCTACTTCCCAAAAGGCATATATGTGATAGATAGCAACTTCAAATTAGAGGTGTTTGAAAGCACGCAACCACAAATGTTGCTGGTTATGTTTCTCTTGTCGGGCCGTTTGCTTGAACTTTGGAAGTTGGATTTTCTGACTCATGTTCATGCTCAAATATACCGAAACACAAATCCATTGGCAAGAAAAGTGAAATGCTCTCAGTATTATACAGCGGAAGCATCCACAAAAAATCCGCATGCGAAGTTGTCTAGCACCATCGAAAAACAGTTTACCCATAACTGTGTTTCTTACATTGTTTTGGATTGATTTGGATTGATTTGATTGATTTGATTGGATTTGATTGATTTGGATTGGATTTGATTGATTTGACTGGATTTGGATTGATTTGATTGATTTGATTGATTTGATTGATTTGGATTGGATTTGATTGATTTGATTGATTTGGATTGATTTGGATTGATTTGATTGATTTGGATTGGATTGGATTTGATTGATTTGAATTGATTGATTGATTTGGATTGGATTTGATTGATTTGATTGGATTTGGATTGATTTGATTGATTTGATTGATTTGATTGATTTGATTGATTTGGATTGATTTGATTGATTTGATTGATTTGATTGATTTGATTGATTTGATTGGATTTGATTGATTTGGATTGGATTTGATTGATTTGATTGATTTGGATTGATTCGATTGGATTTGGATTGATTTGATTGATTTGATTGGATTTGGATTGATTTGATTGGATTTGATTGATTTGGATTGGATTGATTTGATTGATTTGATTGATTTGATTGATTTGATTGATTTGATTGATTTGATTGATTTGATTGATTTGATTGATTTGACTGGATTTGATTGATTTGGATTGATTTGATTGGATTTGATTGGATTTGATTGATTTGGATTGGATTTGATTGATTTGATTGGATTTGGATTGGATTTGGATTGATTTGATTGATTTGGATTGGATTGATTTGGATTGGATTTGATCGGATTGATTTGGATTGGATTTGATTGATTTGGATTGGATTTGGATTGGATTTGATTGATTTGGATTGGATTTGATTGATTTGATTGATTTGGATTGGATTTGATTGGATTGATTTGATTGATTGGATTGATTTGGATTGATTTGATTGATTTGATTGATTTGGATTGATTTGGATTGATTTGGATTGATTTGGATTGATTTGGATTGATTTGATTGATCGGATTGATTTGATTGATTTGGATTGATTTGATTGGATTTGATTGATTTGATTGATTTGGATTGATTTGATTGGATTTGGATTGATTTGATTGATTGGATTGGATTTGGATTGATTTGGATTGGATTTGGATTGATTTGATTGATTTGGATTGGATTTGGATTGGATTTGGATTGATTTGGATTGATTTGGATTGATTTGATTGATTTGATTGATTTGATTGATTTGATTGATTTGATTGATTTGGATTGATTTGATTGATTTGATTGATTTGGATTGATTTGATTGGATGTTGGATTGGATTTGGATTGATTTGATTGGATTTGGATTGGATTTGGATTGGATTTGGATTGATTTGGATTGATTTGATTGATTTGATTGATTGGATTGGATTTGATTGATTTGGATTGATTTGGATTGGATTTGATTGGATTTGGATTGGATTTGATTGATTGATTGATCGGATTGATTTGATTGGATTTGGATTGATTTGGATTGGATTTGGATCGATTGGATTGATTGGATTGATTTGGATCGATTTGATTGATTTGATCGATTGATTGGATTTGGATTGGATCTTGATTGGATTTGGATTGATTTGGATCGATTTGATTGATTTGATTGATCTGGATTGGATTTGGATCGACTCGATTGATTTGGATTGGATTTGATTGATTTGGATTGATTTGACTGGATTGATCGATTGATTGGATTTGGATTGATTTGATTGGATTTGATCGATTGGATTGATTTGATTGGATTTGATTGATTTGGATTGATTTGGATTGATTTGATCGATTTGGATTGGATTGACTGGATCTGGATTTGGATTGACTGGATCTGACTGGATTTGATTGATTTGGATTGGATTTGGATTGGATTTGGATTGGATTTGGATTGATTTGATTGATTTGATTGGATTGGATTGATTTGGATTGATTTGATTGATTTGATTGGATTTGATTGATTTGGATTGATTTGATTGATTTGGATTGATTTGATTGATTTGATTGATTTGATTGATTTGATTGATTTGATTGGATTTGGATTGATTTGGATTGATTTGGATTGGATTTGATTGATTTGGATTGGATTTGATTGGATTTGATTGATTTGATTGATTTGATTGATTTGGATTGATTTGATTGGATTTGGATTGATTTGATTGGATTTGATTGATTTGGATTGATTGGATTGATTTGATTTGATTGATTGGATTGATCGGATTGATTTGATTGGATTTGATTGATTTGGATTGATTTGATCGATTTGATTGGATTTGATTGGATTTGATCGATTCGGATTGGATTTGATTGATTTGGATTGATTTGGATTGATTTGATTGGATTTGGATTGGATTTGATTGGATTTGGATTGATTTGATTGGATCGATTGATTTGATTGATTTGATTGGATTTGATTGGATTTGGATTGATTTGACTGGATTTGGATTGATTTGGATTGATTTGATTGGATTTGGATTGATTTGGATTGGATTTGATTGATTTGATTGATTTGATTGATTTGATTGGATTTGGATTGGATTTGGATTGATTTGATTGGATTTGGATTGATTTGATTGATTTGACTGGATTTGATTGATTGGATTGATTTGATTGATTTGATTGGATTGGATTGGATTGATTGGATCGATCGATTGGATTTGGATTGATTTGACTGGATTGGATTTGGATTGATCTGGATCGATTGGATTTGACTTGATTGATTTGGATTGATTTGGATTGATTTGGATTGGATTTGATTGATCGGATTGATTTGGATTGGATTTGATTGATTTGATTGATTTGATTGATTTGGATTGATTTGATTGATTTGATTGATTTGGATTGATTTGGATTGATTTGATTGATTTGATTGATTTGGATTGATTTGATTGATTTGATTGATTTGATTGGATTTGATTGATTTGGATTGATTTGATTGGATTTGATTGGATTTGGATTGATTTGGATTGGATTTGATTGATTTGATTGGATTTGGATTGATTTGATTGATTTGGATTGGATTTGATTGATTTGATTGGATTTGATTGATTTGGATTGATTTGATTGATTTGATTGATTTGATTGATTTGGATTGATTTGGATTGGATTTGGATTGATTTGATTGGATTTGATTGATTTGGATTGGATTTGATTGGATTTGGATTGATTTGATTGGATTTGGATTGGATTTGGATTGATTTGATTGGATTTGGATTGATTTGGATTGGATTTGATTGATTTGGATTGGATTTGATTGATTTGATTGATTTGATTGATTTGATTGGATTTGGATTGGATTTGGATTGGATTTGATTGGATTTGATTGGATTTGGATTGGATTTGGATTGGATTTGATTGGATTTGGATTGGATTTGGATTGATTTGGATTGATTTGGATTGGATTTGGATTGATTTGATTGGATTTGATCGATTTGATTGATTTGATTGGATTTGATTGGATTTGATTGATTTGATTGATTTGGATTGATTTGATTGATTTGGATTGGATTTGGATTGATTTGGATTGGATTTGGATTGATTTGGATTGGATTTGATTGGATTTGATTGATTTGGATTGGATTTGGATTGATTTGATTGGATTTGGATTGATTTGGATTGGATTTGGATTGATTTGGATTGATTTGATTGATTGGATTGATTTGATTGATTTGATTGATTTGGATTGGATTTGGATTGATTTGATTGATTTGATTGATTGGATTGGATTTGGATTGATTTGGATTGATTTGGATTGATTTGGATTGATTTGATTGATTTGGATTGATTTGATTGGATTTGATTGATTTGATTGATTTGATTGATTTGGATTGATTTGGATTGATTTGAATGGATTTGGATTGATTTGGATTGCACTAATCAATTGAGATAGATTATGGTAATGAATTTATGCTTCTGTTAACTTTATTCGACCTATTTGATCATCACAGATTAGTCGACTACTGAGCACACGTGGATTTCATTAGAAATTATTTTTTTATGTAGATGAGTTTTTGAAAATCCACCGCATGGCTTTCCTTTACATTTTTGTATTCAATGGAATCAAAGTAGTTAAAAGAAAATGGGAATTATAATTGAAATTTGGAAGACTGATCGAAATTATCATTTCTTTTTTTTTTTTGACATGGTGACAATCACCGACGCCAGGAAGACCCCACCAGCTGAACCCTACCTATCGACTCATGAATATGAGCCATATTTTCCCCCTCAGAAAAACCACCGACGTCGACTTGGATTGAACCCAGACCCATTAGACTGCCAAATAGTAGTCACGCTTACCACTACACCACCGACGCTGGCAAATCATCACTTCATGTAAGTTGAAATTTTGGCCTGGCTTTGTTTCTTTTAACCATTAAATACATTGAATTTTCATGTCGTTAAACAATGTTCCTGTATCCATTTCATCCGATGAGAAATTGTTTAATATGTCTAAAACAAAGCACTGACATTTAATAGTTTACAATTGAAGTAACTGTTCCCATATTATTCTCGTCGATCCAATATTTCTAGGGTTTTTTTTTTCATTAGGGCGAATCTACAATTGAGAGATTCTCTCCAGGCTGGCTCTCTTTCATTCATTACAGCGCCATTATAAAACTTATGAAGCATTCTTTAGTACAGATCGAAACACAACAGTGCTGGGTAGCATACTCTACAAATAGTAGAATGAAAAACGTCAAGGTGATTGGCTTAATCATAATTTTATAGTTTCCAAATTTATTGGTTTATTTTCGTGTCCATCTGTGTTTGAGCTCAAAAACAAAAACAAGCGTAACAAGATTAGGATGTATTGCAAAGCGATAAGATTATTGTATATACAAGATCCAGATCAACACGGATTTTACACGGTTTTTTTCATACACGGTTTGTCTTCGACGATTAGTCCAGAACGGAACAACTTATTGACCTAATTCAAATCACATTTTTCGTTTAAGGGAAAAAGTAATCATGTGGTAGTTTTTTTTTAAATCAAAATTTTTTATGTTAATACTCAATTTTTTTTTAAAACTGTATTTTAACCATTGCATGAAAAGGTTACACATGCAAGCAAAATCGAAGCAATTTAGAATGTTTATGCATGTGAATTGATTAACTCTATTTAGTCTTTTATTACGCGGTTTCATAGTAAAAGTGGTACGTATCGTGTAAAATAAATACCTTGGTGTATAATATTATTGAAGGATATAATATTTGTAAAATCCTACTCATAAAACCTTTCTCGTGATTCTTTTCGAATTATGGTTGAACTTAAATTAAATGACACGTGCAAATACAACTACTCATCCCATCCGCACGCCTAGCCTCCGGTTACGAGTAGAATTGCAAAATGAGCCGCCAACCAATCGATAACACAGTTAAATCCAAAAACATCCTGTCCCTGGCTACGTCCCCTCGGTGGCAGTCCAATTGTTCTGTGTGTGTGTGTGAGTGTACACTCAATGCAGGGCAAAGAATGGAAAAAGAATAGACTGGGACTTTCGCACAGCTTGGTCGCTCCGGCAAATGAATGCGAATGTGGTTGCGGCGTTGGTGAATATGCTTTTATTCACATCACAGTTGGCTGTGCACGCAGGAACGATTGGAACGTGAGACTGGCTGTGGGGAGCTGAAGAGCTTGCTGGTCGTACGTTGCTATGGGG
The DNA here is from genome assembly GCA_034211315.2 of Aedes japonicus. Taxonomy (NCBI): domain Eukaryota; kingdom Metazoa; phylum Arthropoda; class Insecta; order Diptera; family Culicidae; genus Aedes; species Aedes japonicus. Next base: position 9,339 of record JASCZW010003561.1, read on the forward strand.
TTTGGGGGAAGGGTGAAAGTGTCCCATTCTGAAGCCGACTGCGATTGCAAAGTTTTAACAATCCACTCGCAGTAGAATGGCGCCTGACATTTTTTCCTCTCTATCTCTCTCTCTCTCTGGGACTAACAAGTTGTTGCGAGTTGCTGATGCTTCGGGAAAGCACGAATCAGAATTGCAAATAGTCATAATAAATCAATGAATTTTGTGGATTGTTTTTTTTTTTTTTTTTGTTGCAACATTGGAACACGTTGGCGTGTTCATATTCTTTGCAATGTATTTTGTTTATCAATTTATTAACTTTTCGATGAGATGTCAATGTAAACAACACAAAAAAACTCAAGCTCAAGACAAACAAGTTATTCAATAATTCATCAATTTACACGCCTCGACGTCGTGAAAATTTCAACCAAACTTTTAGCAATTCTCCAGTCTGTGTTTCTCAACAGAGTTCTTTACCAAGATCGGTGACGGTGTGCAGTTTGCTTAAAGTTTCCCAAGGAGCGTTTACATTGGCTTTGTTGGCGTATCGAAAAAGTATACACATTACTTTAGCAAAGCTGCCGAGAGCTACTTTCCTGTAAGTTGATTTTTTTTTGTACAAGTTTCATTTCTGGATCCGTGGAAGTGCAGTGCAGCAACGGCGCTGCCATGTCGAAGCTCATTTTGCTTCGCCTACTGCAAACTGCCAACCGATTCATTCACATGTGAGAAAAAAGGATCGGGAAAAAAAATTCTCTGGATGAAAAAGCTCGACGCAGTAAATGAGACGTGACCCAGTTCGTTTGCTGTTCCGGTTTTTGTTCTCGTTTTTTTTATTACCAGAGCAACGCGTCACTGATTCACTGTTGCTTTTGGCGCTGCCAATTGGAATGGTGCAAAATGCTATGGAATATTTTTTTTGTCCCAGTTACGACCCAATCGTGGCACATTAACGGGATAATGAACAGGGCGAGAGGCTTTAAGAGTGAATTAACGGGACTCGTGTTGATGTGCCTAATGTGGTCAATCATCGAGAGAGAAATCTTGTTAAGTGACTTATTACAGGATGATTGGGGGAAACGTGACTTCGTAAGCATGGCGACATGCGGCCAACAACGTACTATGTATGTCCCTCCGTGAGATGTGGAGATCGATGTCGTTGTATTCGATGCCAGCCTGACTGTTGAGAACTTGAAACGAGCTTCTGGCTGTTTTAAGAACTCTACAGTTTCACGTGAGCTTGTAATTGTACTGGATGAATAGCGACTACATTAAGCACCGTTGCAAGGCGTAAAAAGAGCTTATCAACTTTCAGAATCCAGTTTGGGATGACCTTCGCGGGTCCTTTTTCCCAAATTTTGTAAAATTTGGTGACGCTTTTTTACATTCGTGTACAGAAACTGTGCAGAAATGTATCTATTTTGGTTAGAAAAAAAAAGAATAATAATAATAAAATCGATACTCCTCAAATGGCTCCATAAGGAATTCCGCCTTGCTTCCGACATTAGAATCATACTTTAACCCATTGACTGTTTCATGGCCCCTCCTAGCATCTAACATATCTTTCGATGGATAATTCATCGAATCAGGTCGGAGATTTGATTAATGTACTACAGTGGAACTGCCGTTGTCTGGTGCCTAAGCTAGACTCGTTCAAATTTTGAGTTTACAATTCTGATTGTGATATATTTGGTTTTTTTTATGAAATGGCTTTCTTAAGAAAATGAACTCAATGTCCACGATTTTAACATTACACTGGTCGATAGAGATTTGTAGATTCAGACCTCTATGTCAGTTTCCGTTAACTTGGGTCGCAAAACCATCGAATATCATATTTTGACCTCATGCGATTTGTATCTCTCTGCACAAATGAACTTGAAATTTGGATATATTTTGAGAATCACTCAAATAACTGCCTCAGCTTAAATGCAAAAGCTCCAGAAGCATTGTTTTAAAAATTTCAGACTTCAACGAACAAGTTTTCAGAAAAAAGTGTGTCAATCCGACTTCACCAGAAAAAGTTATGACCGGTGAAAATAATTTTAGCGAAAGAAAAAAACAGCAAAGTACAGTAAGCCCTCCGACATGCGCAGATTCCCTTGCAGGTGGTCTCAAATGTCACTGACCCTTGTCATTTTATCAGAAAATATCTCAGATAAAAGTTCAGAATTATCTCAATACGCGGCGCTAGTGTGCTTGTAAACTTACTTTATAAGCTGAATATCGAGATCCTTGACATATAGCATGTTGGCATCGTGGACAAAGATGTTTGGTTGATTGAGGCCTTTAGGATGGTGTAATCATTAGTTCAGAACTCGTCCGTTACGTGGAACTAATGTACAAATTTACTTTGTGTATTACCTGTATTTAGAGATCTAGATCGTGCATAAATTACTGTTTTCAGGAAAGTTTTTTGTATTATTATGACTTTCCAAACGCTTGATTTAACAGCTCACAATAATCTCACTCCATGGCGCTAGTGGCGAATGGTGTACACGTTAAATCTAAACTCGTTCGCTACCTGACGCTAGGGTTCATGTGAACTTTTTGTATTGTCTTTATTTTGATATCTTGATCATGTATGAATTCATTGTTTTAAGGAGATTTATTCGAGTAATCATGGTCTTCCACGCGGTCGACTTCATAGTTCAGAATTATTTCACTGCGTGGCACTGGTCTGCCTGTGAACTATGTAATGAATGTTTATCACTAGTGCACATAAGAGGCTGATGACCCCAATATGGGTAATTTCGATACGTTCTTCTGACAACATTAGGATATTCCTTCAGACATGTTCTTCACAATACTTCGGGGAAGTCCCTAAGAAAACAATATTGGAGTTTTGCACAGAACGTCAGGAAATCTGTTTAGAGAACTTCAGGGAAGTTCTTCAGAGAACTTTATGGAAGTTCTTCAGATAACTTCATGAATGTTTTTTAGAGAACTTCAGGAAAGTTCTGCAGAGAACTTCAGGGAAATTCTTCAGAGAGCTTCAAGGAAGTTTTGCAGAGAACTGCGGGGAAACTTTTCAGAGAAATTCGGAGAAATACTGCAGAGAAAGCAGACTTGATCTATCTTTCTGCTCAAGATAGCTTTTATTGAACTGTATTTGAAGAGTCAACCCCATGGTAGAGATCACTGGCTCTCAACTTTCAGAACCATCTCAAGTTCTATTAATTCTTTTAAATGGCGATGACAATTGGTACTGAATCAGTCAATACACTTCCACCGTTAGAAAACATTCCACCGTTGTATTTTTAAACATGTGCTACCTTTCATCCGAAAGCAGAAATTCAAACACTATTTTGGCCTGATGAGGCGTCATGCCATTATGCGCGTTTATCGCCTTAACGGAGGAGTATTTGTAGAGAAGGCGATTAACACTAGAAATTGTCCGCAAATAAAGTGAATTGAAAAGTTTGTGGCTTTTATGAAAGCAATACTCCGGAAGAAAGTTACAGAGGCCACTGATGTAGACAAATTCAACCAGAATTGGGTAAACTTAAGCAGAAGCATCGATGGAACAGTTGCCCAATACCTAATGAGGAACATTAAGAAGAAAGTGCGTGGCCTGGCGAAGTCAACGATTCACTAAATAAATATTACTCTTATTTGATCACTGTAGAAGTAAGAAACATTATTTTTGATGTAGAAGGAGATGTTCGCTCATCACCATGAGGCACCAAGAGTGAACAACAATGTTTTTGGCTAGAATGAAAGATATGAAGAGAAAGTTTTGATAGTTCCGCCAGTATGCGGCAGGCTTGGAAATATAACAGATGTTTTAGGAAATTGAGCGAAAAGGGCATGTGTACAGTGGTACTCGAACCAACGACATTTTTGCCTAACATCCCACTGCGGGGTAGGTCGTAGAACCGATGCTTTACAAACTTTCAGTCAATAAAATATAACCAAAACTTTTGGCATATTTATTATAGTCAACTTCAAAACCATAACCGTACGCTTGCACCTTACGCTTAATTCCACTCATTAGGTTCTATAAAACATCTGACTGCAGCTTCTTATGTAAGATAAGCCACTTTTTCTGCATGTCTTTCTCAGATTTGACCTGATGCTTCATAACAGCCCAGTTTTTTGTAGTAACGTTTAATCACACGACTCACCATTGACTGCACGAGTCGGAGTTGTTTTCCGATGTCTCGATGAGAGAGTTGAGGATTTTCCAGGTGCTTGCGCAAAATCAATTCACGACATTGCTTTTCGGGTGACGCTAATTTTCCCAATATTTGAAAAACTGACAGCGATAAAAATACAAAAAAAAAAAAATACTCTAAACTACTTCCACCCAGATTTTCAAGAGAAAATACCCAATGGTTAATTTGGGACACCTTTGATGCAGAGAACGCAAGACGACACGAATTTCCACCTTTGCTACCACTCCAGCTGTTTAACTAGTGGTTTCGAGAAGAACTCCCAGGTAACCTATAAGCATTAGCATATGCAGTATATCAACTCTAAATCTGCATTTCAGATGCAAAAAGCTTTATTTAGGCATTATATCAGCATCTTGAGTGCTATCTGTTGTAAAGTTGGATTTCGATTGCTATTTAAATGCTTGTACACCCAAAATAAAAAGCAAGATTGTAATGCAATTTCGCATGATTTGTTTTCATTTCTCGTAATGGATCGCAACTTGGAGGAAAAATGCAACATTGGTCGTGGGCAAAAAAGCAACACAACAATTCGATTAGAAAAATTCATTGTGTGCGTGAGGTTGTGCAGTTGATTAGTAGTAGTAAATTCAATGGCTCACAAAAAAAAAAAGATCACGATCTGCTACTGAGATTCGAACCGCGACCGTCAGCATGACGGCTCTTCATTGTAACCATCCAGTCACCACAACAAGTTGAGGTGATCGGAATAAAAGCCCTTCAGTTGCTTCGGCTGTCGAGGCACTCAACGTTACAACAATGAGGCAAATGTCGGTCACACACACTTACATGGCTTCATTTATTTCAAGAAACGCATAGTGACTTGATGAGAGGGAGATGGGAGTGTGATGACGAGTGAAAATAAAAATAGAACACTTGACTGCGGAATAGCAACAGTGGCAAATGGCGTAGTGGCGTTCTGTGTCATTGTTTCAGTTGTTGAACAAAAATCCAACGGCTGCTGCGACTGTCGAGGCACTAGGCACACAACGATAACCACTTGCATACACTTGCATGGCTTTGTTTATACCATAAAAAGCTTTGTGGATCATGATGGGCCAAATTGCCTTTTCAGAATCATGCGGATTTCTCAAGATATGATTGCAAAAACTGCAATTGCAATTTTTGCTACAATTTCAACTTTTGGGTGTAGTCTGTAATAAGCGTTTACAAAACAAAATAGCATTAATGAAGCCTTATCATAGGGAAGGTCCATTAATTATGTCACGCAGTAAGGGGGGAGGGGGGGTTTGGGAAAACGTGACGATCCATACAAAAAAATTTGAAGGCCCATACAAAAAACATAACAAGGGGGAGGTGGGTTTTATAAAAAGTCAATTTTTGCGTGACGTAATTAATGGACGTTCCCATAGCATGAAAGTAAAGCACCCGTATATTGGGCCAAAAGCGGCATTTATTTTGCATTCAAGGCGCCTTAATTGCTTGATACGCTGCCGTAAAGACGCTTTGGAACTAACTGCTTAGGGAAGGTCCATTAATTATGTCACGCAGTAAGGGGGGAGGGGGGGTTTGAGAGAACGTGACGATCCATACAAAAAATTTGGTGGTCCATACAAAAAACGTGACAAGGGGGGGGGAGGGGGGTTTAAAAAGTCAATTTTTGCGTGATGTAATTAATGGACGTTCCCTTATTGGTTATCACCAGAGATCGAAATTCTCACTCTGCTGGGTGAAAACCATGCTCTCTCTCAAGCAGGTTGTCGATGAGAAGCGAACCGTTCACATTTTTATCTCTTCTTTTTCGCCGATAATTCATTACCCTCTCTCTTGCATATGTGAAAATATCTCTTTCCAAAAATAAATGAAAATATTTTCTCATGTTACATTTTTCACTGAAAACATCTTACCTAGATCGTATATGAGGAGATATACAAATATACATTTTTTTCGTTTTCTCAATTGGCTTTTTATCGAATTATAATGTCAAAATAAAACAAACATAAAGACTGGTGCATTTCCAGGTGTCAAAAAGTAAGTGAAAAATAATTATCGGCATCTAGGATTCTCTGAAAAAGAAACTTTTTATCAGCTACTCATGCTCTCCGAGGTGGGTGAAAGAGGACGTTTCTCTTCACAAGTAGGAGAAAATTTCGTTCTCTGCAGGATCGGACTGAATATTTCCAGCAATGCTTCAACACGGCGAGGCAGTGTTGATGTTGCCGTTAATTGAGATTATTAAGGCAAGTTTGAGATTCAACCAAATTCCATCTTCATGGACACAGAGTTATCTTCATACCTAAAGTAGGAAAGCGAGTTAAGGCGCTTCCCAAATCATACAGACCCATTAGTCTTTCATCAGTCCTTTTAAAAACTGTGGAAAAAGTGTTGAACGATTATATCAATTCAAATTACACGAACAAGTATCCACAATCTGAAATCCAGTTTGCTTACCAGTCTGGCAAGTCAACAGTTACGGTACTGCATACTGTTGTTTCAAAGGTAAATAAAGCTCTTTCGGTAAAAGAAATAGCACTTTGTTCTCTATTAGATATTGAAGGAGCTTTCGAAAATGCTTCCTATTCTTCTATGGCTCGTGCCATATAAAAAGAAACCTTGACATGAACATAATCAACTGGGTCACACCATGATTGCAAAAAGCGAAATCACTTTACAGCTGGAATGTTCATCTATTACAGTACGGGCAACGAAAGGTTGTCTCCAAAGAGGAGTCCTCGCACCACTTATGTGGTCCTTAAAGGGCGATACGGTCAAAATTTGGTCAATATCAACTTGACGTATTTCTTTCAATTTTGCATTTAAAAAACCTGAACACCCCTCATTTTGAAGGTGTGTGTGTGTAGAATGTTGCTCCTATTTTGATTTTGGAATTCACTCTTCAGTTGTCAAAATGCCGTCCAAGCAAGAAGAGCAGCGTATCAAAATTTTGCTCGCGCATCGCGAAAATCCGAGCTACTCGCACGCAAAGTTGGCAAAATCGCTAAAAGTTGCCAAATCAACCGTTACAAATGTAATTAAAGTGTTTGGGAACGTTTGTCGACAGCCAGGAAGTCTGGATCGGGGGAAATCGAAAACCGGAAGCCGCTGAGACGACAAAGAGAGTTGCCGGTAGTTTCAAGCGAAACCCTAACCTATCTCTCCGAGATGCGCAAATAAGCTGGGTGTATCGTCTGACAACCGTGCATCGAGCCAAAAACGAGCCGGACTATCGACTTACAAGAAGGTAGTGACTCCAAATCGCGATGATAAACAAAATACGACGGCCAAAGCGCGATCCCGGAGGCTGTACACGACGATGCTGACGAAGTTTGACTGCGTGGTAATGGACGACGAAACCTACGCCAAAGCCGACTACAAGCAGCTTCCGGGACAGGAGTTTTATACGGCAAAAGGAAGGGGAAAGGTAGCAGATATTTTCAAGCACACGAAACTGTCAAAGTTCGCAAAGAAATATCTGGTTTGGCAAGCCATCTGTACCTGTGGCTTGAAAAGCAGCATTTTCATAGCTTCCGGGACCGTCAACCAAGAAATTTACGTGAAAGAGTGTTTTGAATAAACGTCTGCTGCCTCTTCCTGAAGAAACACGGTTGTTCCGTACTGTTTTCGGCCGGATTTGGCATCTTGCCATTACGGTAAAAAGGCCATGGAGTGGTACGCCACCAACAACGTGCAGGTGGTTCCCAAGAACAAGAACCCTCCCAACACGCCAGAGCTCCGCCCAATTGAGAAATACTGGGCTATTGTCAAGCGGAACCTAAAGAAGACCAAAAAAACTGCTAAGGACGAGCAGCAGTTCAAGGCAAACTGGCTTTCTGCGGCGAAGAAGGTGGACAAGGTGGCTGTACAAAATCTGATGGCAGGGGTCAAGCGTAAGGCCCGGCAATTCGGATTTGGAAAAGCGGAAGCCTAACTGAATATTTTTCCTGGGAATTTTATACTAATTGAACTTGAAAAAGAAATTTAATTTGATTTTTTAAATAAACGATTTCACCGATTTACACGCGTTTTCCCTTGACCAAATTTTGACCGTATCACCCTTTAGTTGTAAACGATCTTCTAAGAAGCTTAGAGGAAAAAGGTTTCGAGGTTGTAGGTTTTGCAGACGATAAAGTCATAGTTAGGGAAAAATTTTACAACAACATTTCAGAAAGAATGCAATGGGGACTAAAATTTATCCAGTCTTGGTGTATTCAGGAAGGCCTTAGCACAAATCTCTCAGAAGTAGTAATTGTTGCTTTCACCAGCAAAAGGAAGTTGAATCTATAAGCTTTTAAGCTAGGAGGATTACGAATCATTCTTAGTGAACAGGTGATATACCTAGGAGTAATACTGGATGCCAAACAGAACTGGAATGCTCATCTTGAGTGTGTGATCGGCAAGGCAACCAGTACTTTCTGGATATGCTCAAAAACATTTGGCAGGAAATGGGGTCTAATACCAAAAATTCTAATGTTGATTTATACAGCCATAATTTGTGCATGAGTGAAGGCCAAAAACAACAGAGGCTTCTGCACAGAAAAATCTGACGAAGCTTCAACGATTAGTGTCCCTTGCTATAACGGGAGTGATGCGTAGTACTCCATCAAAAAATCGTTAGATGCAATTCTAAATCTGCTATCTTTGTACAAAAACGTGCAATTAGAAGCGGACAAGAGTATGCTTTGACTCAAACGGTTGAAAACTTTCTAGTCTGGTGATTTAGTCGGTCACCTGACCATTTCACAAAGCTTTCAAAATGGGCCAGTATGAATAAAAACTGGATTAAACCTGTGGATAACATCTCTTACAAAATATATGAGAGGTCACGTATAGATTGGGATGTGAAATCGTATAAATATGGAACTGGAATCTTGAGAAGAATGAAGGGTGATGACCAACAGGATGGTTAAGGTTTATCATTTCAAATGTTACAATTAGTAAAAAAACCTTTTGAAGCTCAATAAGAGAGTTCGCTGTACCTATAATGGCCTAGTAACCGGACATTGCCCGAGTTGATATCATTTGAAAAACATTGGCCAGGTTTAAAATGATATCTGTCGTTCCTGTAAAATGGAACGTGAAACCTCGGAACATCAGCTATGCTGTTGTGATACTGTGCACAAAAGCAGACTCAAATCTCTGTACTGCAAATCCTGGAAAGGTGGTGGGTTTTATAAACTCAATTTTGCCTGACTGGGAGACGCGTCTTAGGCTGTTTACTTGACATATGGTGATCAAGCTTTAGGTTGCAAACAGCAATAGTAAGCAGGGGTATGCCACAAAAGTTCAATTCAGTGAACGCTGTTTTCCTACGCCTCAAACAGCTGGAAACGAGCGATTTAAATAATATCATTCCATTGTCGGTGCAAAAATATGCGGACCAGTGAGAATCAGGTGCTAAGGTCTGTATCCGCAATAATCTGGACACTTCAAAACATGAATAAAACATAAATTTCGCAATATATTTCCGTCGTAGTTGTTCATTTCAGATTCATGGAATGTGTTTTAACAATTCGTGGAGTCAAAACTTAGTTATTCGAGATTTGCATAAAATTTTGGAACTTTGCGCTTAACTCCGTCCATTAGGGTTTGTACAAACTCTTCAGAAATCGTAGAAGCCGTCTTTGTCCAAATTTGCTGGAAGTGTTTGAGGTCTTTGATTCCTTGCTTCTTTCCAGAAAGCTTCCGTTTCATCAGAGCCCAATATCTTTCGATTGGTCGTAGCTCTGGGCAATTTGGCGGGTTTGAGGTTTTTGGTACAATGTTCACTTGATTTGCTTGATACCGCACCATCATAGATTTAGCATAGTGGCATGATGCCAAATCGGGCCAGAACAAAGATTTTTCTTTGCGACTTTTGATGAAGGGAAGCAATCACTTCTGCAGACACTCTTTCTGATAGATCTCCTAGTTGATTGTGCCTGTAGTGACGAAAGATTTACTCTTTTTGCCACACGTGCAAACTGCTTGCCACACAATGTATTTTTTGGGAAATTTCGATGCCTTCTTCGTTCTGAAATGCTCAGCTGTAGCATTTCTGGCCATAGCAGAATAAAACGCCAGCCCTGGAAGCTGCATGAAATCCTCCAGTACATAATTTTCATCGTCTATAACAATGCATGAAAACTTCGTCAAATATTCACAGTACAAACGTCGAGCCCGTGATTTTGCTGCCAAGTTCTGTTTGTCGTTGCGATTTGGAACTGTATTTACTTAATACGACTTGAGTCCCAAACGTTGTTTTGATTTTTGGACAAAACCAGGCGACATCCGTATTTTACGAGCCACCGTTCGAATGGAGAAATTCTGGTTTTTCGTTAGTATCCTTTTCACCTTTCGGTCCATGACAGGATCAGCGCGACCAATGTTTTTGTCACTTCTCGGTTTCCTCTCCACCGTCAAACGTTCCGAAAATGATTTGAGCACATCGTGAACAGCGAATTTAGGCAAATCCAATGTTTTTGCAAGGTTCCGTATTGACAAGTCAGGATTTGCCGTACGCCCGTACAAAATTCACTCGCGCCATCTTGAATACTAAACATGAAATGTAAACATCAATCATAGTCTTTTTCATCATAGACTCTCAGCTATACCACAGTGAAATTTCTCGTTCCTACGTGCAATATTTCAAAAGTTACAATGATTTGAAGGTGTCCGGATTAATGTAGATGCAGATTTTACATGAATTGCTGCAAAAGGAAATACCCCAGCAAACACAGAATCGTATATGATAACGGATATAAGTTCAAAGTGGAGGCTCTATACGTACATGCGTCCATTTTACTTCACGTAAATTCATCGTATATATCAACGACTATCATCGTTTGAGGAGGAAAGGCTTTTGCTTAGGAAGACGGAAGAGTTTATAGAAAATGCAAGAGGAGAATCGAAAATACTTAAATTTACGTAGGAAGCCTGCTAAGAAGTATCAAGTTGGAGATATTGTAACGATTCGGAAAACCCAGATTGCTAATGGTAATTTTTGAAATTACCAACGTGCCACCCAAAGATCGTCACGAAGTGCGGAAGATTGCCGACGAAACCAAGGGACTCAAGAAGACATCATCTGCTGGCGATTGTATCAAGCCGTGGACACTTCCGGGTCAGAATTAGTATCAAAAGAAGCCGTGTAGGATGATTGGGTAGCTCTTCGTCATAACTCTCGAACAATTATGTTCTCTATTAGCCGCTACACAAAGTGTCTCGCAATCATTCAAATATTTATAACAAAACAGCATGCCCTCGTCGTGAATTTTCAAACCACTTGCCATGGTAAGACACTATGAGTCGTATAGTAAGTTATGGTCCATTCGACCCGGGCACTTAAGTTAAATTATAAAAAATATTCATATAAATAGACTCCCACAGAAGATAGAATCGAATTATACAGTTGATTGCCCCAGTTAGTTTCAACATGCCAGAAATATCTCATCAAACCAAGTTATTTCCCTTTCATATCACAACCACACTAATAACATCGTCACGAAGTGTATCCTAATTAAGGCACCCCGAGAAGAAAATGAAGCTGTCGTCCGGATGTTGTACCACCTCATCCCCGTCCATTCAACCAGTGCGAATCCCCAGCGGCAGTGGCGAGCGACGAACAATCGGCCGAAAGGAAAAGTACACAATTTTAATGGGAAAACTAAAAATCACGTTCCATTGCTACGTGATCGTAAAAGTTGTAAAATAAATTGAGGAAAGACCAACTAGCAAAAGGCGTCATCGTCGTGGTGGCCGTTGTCCATCCCCTAGGAACGGCCTCGAAGCCTTGGACCGGTGCCACCGTTTCAGCCCACCCCCGGGCAGGAAGTCAAACACATAAAATGAGTTATATTGGGTTGTTGCCGGTGAACCGGGATGGTGATGGAATTGCTGAGTAATATTAGTCTTATTTAAACGTCTTTTCTTCGGATGGTGGTCAAGCCGCAGGGAATAAACGAGCGGGTAGAGATTTGCCCTATCTTCGGTGCCGGTGCTTCTGGAACAGTGAAGACAAAGTTCGAGGTATAAGCTTGTCATGTGTCCTTTGAAGAATGTAAAAGCAGTGACTCTTTTGCAATGGATATAATTCACTATGAGCTGTTTGGACCTTTTAGGGTCTCTGTGAGCTTTCATCAGGCGGATTTTGAGAAGTCGTTGAAAGCTCGTAGACCACTTTAGGTTGCATATAGCATTTGCAGGGTTAGCCACTAGAAAGTTGTTATGAATCTGATGGTGAAGTGACGTTCTTCAGGAGGGGTGCATAGAATTCCAGCTCACGTAGGGTGGAAAAGTTGTGCTATAAAATAGTGAACAAAAGGAGCCAGAAGGGAAGCGCCACAGAAACATGAAAAACGTTCCGAAGCTAGAGACGTTTATGAGAGCAACGGCAAATAGTAGGTGGGACGCACGATCAAAGCGGAAGCTTAAGTCTTTGCTACTGCTGCTACTACTGTTGCTACTGCACTAGTCAAAGGACAGCTTCTTTCGTGCTCGTGTGCTCAGTATGCATGTGAACGCAGGCGGAGAAAAGAGGCAAGAAGGTCAAAATGCTTTATGGATAAAGTAAAGTTCAATGCTTAGCAGAACGATAAATTGTATTTTTCATTAGTTGTTGGCCGTTTAGCTTTTCCCCAGCCTTGGGGAAAGAGGAAAGGGACGAGCCATTGCGACATCACACTTATCAAATTTATTGCCTTCGAACGTTCAATTACAGCCCCATGTTTCAGCATCGATGATACTCGGTCGCTTAGGATCGGTTCGACGCAGCAGTAGCTGTTTTGCCCCGACAGAGCTGACTTTACGAGCGTCGAATGACACATGACGATAACGCTCTCGATCGTCCCCATAGCCAGTCCTGTTTGCAGGAACGCAGCACGGCACAGCAATGTATACAATATCTAAATACGAAGAATAGAAAATCCAGGCGATGTGATTTTTATGGGAAATTTTCAATTGAGCGAATGTCGATATATCGATACGGTCCGATTGGTGCATTAGCTGCAGGAGATGAACGCCATAGCAACCGGATCAACTGCATAGACAGAAGCACGACCTACGGGAATGACTTGATGATTTGATGATAGAGCACGGAACTGAACTGTGCGATGGTCATGGTGGGAGTGAGAATATGGTCGTTAATGGCTTCGAAGCACGTGCTGTTCCACCGTGAAGGATGCTGCATGATTTAGTGTTTTAAAGTGGCGAGTGGAAAATCAGTTCAAGTGTTATTCGATATTTGCCGAGCGGCAATCTAAGAACGATGAGTGAGCACTTTCGTTACATCATTGCAGCACGGTTTGAATTGTTGCATAATTTGTATCAAGTAACTGTACATTCTCGTTGATGATGCTGCACAGCCACATTTCAGCCAAACTTTCCAATATTAACAAAGAAACTAATGCACTTCGACACCACAGAGAGTCTACTTTGGTCAGTTTAAAAACTTACATTCTGGTTCAGCTTGAAGCTGTGCGGCAGACAACAACTACTGAAACCATGACCGCAAGACTGCACTCGAGTCCCCGGGAAACTTGGAACAACATTTTCCGGAAATTTTCAACCTCTTTCCAAGCGTTATCTCCATCGTCTTCGAACAAGCAAACTTGGTCCAATCCATTCAATTACTCCTGGTAGCGGTAGTCGTAGTGGCGGTAGAAGTACATCAATTTTCCGCCTGCAGAGCATGGACTCGAACAACATCACAAGACCATCTTCGACCGCAGCAGCGGTAGCATCAGTTTACAGTTGAGGATAAAGTTTTTCTTCATCTCAACGTTGGCAAGAAAGTTTCAGGAAAGCGTCTTAAGTTTGTCCTGCCTCCATGCATCGCACCGCCTTCAGTGTTCAGTAGCATAGACAGCGCAAACGATGATGGCCTCGGGAAGTAATTTTTAATGAAATTTTATTCCACTCTTTTGACCTGCCGCAGGCTATTCTTCGGTTTTTGCTTTGGCCTCTAGTGTATTAGTGCTACATCGAACATCTCACTGGTTGGTGGCTGTGGAGATGACCCGGATATGAGCTATGTATGTAAATTAACGGTGAAGGCTGATGGAAGGTGGATGTTATTGGCGGGTGCTTTTGAACTCTCGAACGAATATTTTAGCTCATTTAACTAATCGATTCTTATGAGATAGCTCTTGGAAACATGTTTGGGTAGATGTATGTGTTTTCTTAAGTATTTTTGATTAATGAAATAGAGATGAAGAGTGATATTTTATGCTAGGGTGGTAAAGCTCTACTCTAAGCTGCTTTGATGCAACGAGTAACTCGCGAGTAACTCAATCTGGCTTAAAATTGAATCAATATTTATCGGTTCTTATCGGTTGCCAGGTTTGTCCAACACGTAGTTATAATCAACCATCGGCAGCCCGTAGCAATAACTCTCAGCATCTTTTCATAGAAATTGCTTTGGTCTTTAAACAATCCTTGTATTCTACTTATACCTTTGTTCCATATTTTGAAGACAATACCTAATACCTCTCTATTTCTTAAAACTTTTTAAGCATAGTAGTTCAGTTATGCATGAAGATGAGTTAATGTTCCAGAAACTGGGCGGACGCCTGCGTACTTGGGTACAGGCTTCTCGTCAGGTAGTGAATACTCTCAAGGACGTGGAGCAAGACAGGAAATTGTTACCCATTGTATTTATATTTATATTTTATATTTTTTATAGGTTTGCATCGACCAACAGTTGAGTCGGTTGAATCGATACTTTGTTTCGCAATATTACGGGTGTTACGTTTTGTCTATTGTTTCGGTTGACTATTGTTCATTGCGTGAGTGATCGAGTGTGCTTGAGAAGTCGTGGTTCGTCGGGTATGATGGGTCGGTGGTGAGAACATAATTAATTGTGATCCAAATTATTCGTTCGCCATGCTCGTCGGGTACACACTTAGAAATTCTGAATATTTACGCGAGATGTAATTTATGTTTGTAAAAATTCGAGGAACGTAAAGAAAGATTTTGTGTAAAATTGTGTCTCCCGAGACTGACACGTACGCAATTCGACGAAAGATGTGTTTCATTGAATTTATTTTGTCATCTCTTCCAACTCATTCTTGTGTGCTAGATGACGCTTGGTCGGTCTCAGCATACAGAAATTTGCATGAAATTATGGTAGTAATAAACCACTTTTCCATTCTGTAAGTGATTCCAGCGGCTTTAAATCGGCCTAAAACGGCTTTCCAGAATTGAAAAACATCTCCTACACTCAAAAAAATTGATACGTTGTTTCATCCCCTGCCAAAACCAGTAATAAACACGTGAAGTTTACGTAAGAGCTACGTATTTCCACGTAATTCTACATTCTACGTGAAAATCACAGAAATGTTACATGATTTTCAACCTACAATTCGCTGACACGTAATGTTCACCTGATTTTACTGAAGAAAATTTAATTACGTGTTCAGGTAAAAGTTACGAAAAATTTCACGTGGAATTAACGTGTAGATTTTGTTAGTGTAATTTTCCCAATGAAAAACCATAGTCGCACTTTGTGAGTGGCCCCAATTGCATCCTTACTGTTGATTTAAATCGGATAAAATCGGAAATCGGTACTAATTTTCAAATATTTTCCTTGAAAGCTTATCGTTAACCAAAACGAACTCTGCTGCTACCCAATACTGTTATCCAAAATCCCAGTGATTTCTGCGATTGAAGTGCAGTGGACTCCGCGGTTTCCAATAAAGCGAGTATCACGTCAACCCTCGCCTTACTTGAGCTGGGAATGGCGGCGGTATTGCCTTAGTTTGCGATCAAAAGTTTTATCGTAGGGCTAGGTTTCTCTTTTCTGTACCAAGAGTTATTTCAAAATTTTGAAAAATGAAAAATCAAATTGAAAGGTGTTTGATGGTTAATAACACTCGTTCTACTGAACAGAATGACCTTATTCTCACACTCTTGGAACAGAAAAACGTGCAAGTTTATTACTTTAAAATTTCATTAATTGATATGAGTATAAGCAGTTCAATTGTTTTCCATACAAATCAGCATACAAACAGGTTGAAAATGTGGTTTTCCTATTCCGAATTCGGCCAGATTTTTCATTAGGGCAGAAGTGAAAAAGATAAGCAATGGCTTTTTTCCGCGAATTTTCTCAATGATAAACCACCTTATTTTGAAGAAAAAGAGTCCACCAATCCCAAGCAACACAGCTTGTTTTGAACAAGTTGAAAGTACTGTCAAATAACAAAAACAGGTAAATAATTTATGTGTAATACCTTATTTCATACTTTTATATGACGTAAAAAGTGTAAAAAGTGAACCCTTATAAAACATACAATGGAAAAAAATTATCCTCATACAAAAATATAACATCATAAAGCACGGGATTCGAACACTGGTCTTTGGCGTGAAAGGTTAGTAGTTTCTTTGCTAAGCCAACTCCGATTGTTCAAAAGTCAACTCTGAGTATCTTTGATTCGCTTCCCATTGGCAGTGAAACCACAATCTTGTGAAACAAATTCATCGTTATGAAAAAAGATTGGGTTTGATAACGGTCTCCCTAGTAGCACATATGTTGCCATTCGGTTGAAATAACATAGATATGGCTTGCTAAGTTATATTTAAGTTACTACAACTAATTATGATCATAGTGTGCTACTTGGGTTGTATAGATTGGTAATTTGCTAAACATCGATTCTCAGAAGCTCGAAGTTTGGGTTGGAGTGCAACAAGTTGTGCTCGTATGTCTCTCCTCCTGCCCTTGTTTCACAGCACTAGTTCATATTCTGCAGTAGCAAACAGCAGGAAAAGCTGAAACTGGTGGGTTTATACGATATATGCCTTAACGATTGCATTAAAAAATGGACAAAAATTGCCTATTTTTTATGGGTTTATTTTCACCCGCACTGACGAAACTACCCATGCAGCATCAATCATAGTAACCCATGAGTCAGCAGACAAAATTTGACAGCTCTGTCAGTCGAACTCTTACCGTCATGGCAAAAACAGTGAAGCAATTCCGCTCAGAAGTATGCGCGTCCTGAAGAAGGCCCTGCTGTGGCTGACAATCAGCCAGAAGGGGATTTGAAAGCCGCGTTTCTTTCGATCCGGACTGGCCGTGAACGGGGAAATTTATAGTACGAAATGCCTGCCGGAAGTTGCGTCGTTCATCAAGAAATACCATAAGGGCGAAGACGCGGTGTTCTGGCTGGATCTGGCGTCGGCCAACTACCCGAAGCGATCGTTGGAGGAAATGGAGCGGCTGAATATCGATGTGGTACCCAAGTCGGCGAACCCGCCCAATGTCCCCCAGCTGCGTCCGATCGAGAATTTCTGGTCCAACCTGAAGCGTAAGATCTACTCCAACAATTTTGTCGTGAAAACTGAGGCTATACTTGGGTACAATTTAAAAAAGTCAAATGGTCAGGTTTTGAGCGTTTATTGCTCAGGCGAGGTCAAGAATTTTGCACAGATCGATCGGACATATTTCTACGCTTCGAATTTTTTTATATTTCAACTTAAACTCTTGAAAATATTGCAAATATAAAATGATGTCTTATTGCACAGTAAATGTACAGTATTTTTTCCTATCACAGACTTAAAATGTAAGTAGGGAAGTCTTATTGGATTTTGGCATTAGATTTTTGAATGGGATTTTTGGATTGAATTTTGCGATTAGATGATTGGGTTAGATTTGGGGATTGGATTTTGGGATAGGATTTGAGATTGAATTTTGGGATAGGATTCTGCGATTGGATTTCGGGAATGAATTGCTTGATTGATTTTTGGGATTGGGTTCTCTGTTTTAATGTTTTAATTGCCTATTAGGAACAAAATTTGGTAATGAATTTTAGGTTATGATTATATGATTGATGATTTTGATTCTGGGATGGAATTCTGGGTTTAAATTTTGGGATCGGATTCTGAACTTGGAGTTTGGGATGGTTTTTTTTCGAGTATTTTCTTATATTGGATTCTGCGATTGATGTTTTGAATTTAATTTTGGAATTATATTTTGGGATTGAATTTTGGGCCTGGATTCTAAAATTGAATTGGGTTGGGATTTGATTTTGGTATTGAATTCTGAGATTAGATTTTTGGATTGGAAACTTGATTGGATTTTGGGATTGTATGTTGGAATTGGAATTTTTGGGATTGAGTACTCGGTTGAGATTTTGAATTCGAATTTGGGGATGGATTATGGACATGGATTTTGGAAATAGATTTTGGGAATGGATTTTGGGATTAAATTTTGGAATAAGATTTCATGATTGAATTTTGGAATTTAATTCTGAGGTTAGACTCTAGGATTGGGTTCTGGGATTTGAATCTTATATTGGATTCTGGTAATAAATATTGGGATACTGGGCTTGAATTTTGTGATTTTATTTTCAGATTGCATTTTGGGAAATTGATCTTGGTTTTGGATTTTGGGATGGACTTCGGTATTGGATTTTATGATAAGATTCTAAGCTTGGATCTTAAAACTGGAATCTGGGATTGGGTTAGGGTGTATCATATTAGAATTGGATTTTTGTAGTGGGTCTTAAGATTGGATTCTGCGATTGGATTTTGGAATTGAATTTTGAAATGAGATTTTTGGATTGAATTTTTGGACTGGATTTTGGGAATGGATTAGATTTTAAGATTTGATTCTTGAATTGACTTCTTGGATTGGATTTTTTAATTGAATTCTTGAATTGAATTCTTGGATTGGATTCTGGGATTGGACTCTGGGATGGGATTCTAGGATTAAATTCTAGGCTTGGATTTTAGGGTTTGGAGTTTGAGATTGTGTTTTCGGATTGGCTTTAAGGAATTGATCTTGAGATGGGATATTGAAATTTGGATTTTGAGATTGGAATTTAGAGTTTGATTCTGGTTTTGGTGGTTGCTAGAGGTTGGGTTCTGGAATTGCGTTCTGAGTTTGGATTCGTAGATTGAATTTTAGGTTTTGATTCTGAGTTTGGACTTAAGGAATGGATATTGTAATTGCATTTTGGATTTGGATTTTTATTATTGGATTGGATTGCTTTCTGAGATTGGATTCTGGGTTTGAATTATGGGATTCTGGGATTGGGGTCCGGGCTTAAATTCTGGGACAATGTTTTGGGATTGAATTTTGGAATTGTTTTATGGTATTGGATTATAGGTTTGGATTTTCTTTTTGGATTTTGAAATTGCATTTTGAGATTGGATTCTTTGGTTGAATTTTGAGATTAGATTTTGCGAATGGATTTTGACATGAGATGGAGTGGATTCTGAAATTTACTTCTATTATTGGATTGTTGGATAAGATTCTGAGAATGGATTCTCGGATAAGATTCGAAGATTGGATTCTGGGAATGGATTCTGGGATTCGATTCTGGCATTGAATTCTGAGATTGAATTCGGGGAGTGGATTTTGAGAATGTTGTTTGCAATTGATTTTTGGGATATTGTTATTGGTTTTAGTTTTTGAATAAGATTTTGAAAATGGATTTTGGGAATACATTTTAGGATAAGATAATGGATAAGCGTTCCGTAAGAATCGGGTTCTGAGATTGATATCTGCGATGGGATTCTGGGTTTGGATTTTGGGATGGACATTGGTATTGGATTTTGGGGTTGGATTCTAAGCTTGAATCTTGAGATTTTATTTTGGGATTAGATTTTGTTATTTTGAGATTGCATTTTGAGATTAAATTTCATGATTAGATACTGCTTTTGGATTCTAGGATTGGATTTTGGGATTGAATTGTTAAAGTGGATTGAATTTGGCGATTGAATTCCAGGCGTGGACTTTGAGTTTTCCAATTAGATTTTAGAATTGAAATTGGGATGGGGTTTAAAAATTTAACTTTGAGACTGGATATTGTGATTGAATTTCGAGATTGTGGGATTTTATTTTGGGATAAGATTATTTGATTTTCTTTTGTGATTGTGTTGTGGGACTGGAATCTGGAAGGACTTTGAGATTGGTTTTTAGAGTTGGATTTTCGGTTTGCATTTTTAATTTGGACTATATGATTGAATTTTGGGATTAGATTTTGGAATTTGATTTTGAGATTGGATTTTGACATTAGATTTGGGGATTGGATTCTTGGATTGAGTTTTAGGACTGAATTATAAGTCAGAAGTGATTAATTGATTGTATCAAAAGAAATGATTAATCTGTGTGGATAATGATTAGTGCGATTAAATTAAAGTTTTAAATTTTTTATTTACACAGATATTTCTTCAAATACATGTAACATTGTTGAAAAATCGTGTCAACGTCATCGTCGTGTAGATAAATTTACCTGAACTATTTCACTGCGTAGATGCTTTGGGAGAAGAATGGTTACTGAATATTGTTAACTTTTGACGAGCTCTTTCGTTGACTCGAACTATGGACTTGAATTGTGCCAAAGTTGATGCATTGTACTCGTTTGAAGGTGTGCATGTCTGGCCACACAAAATCACTCAGTGGTTTGAATCCGGTTATTTTGGAGGCCATTTATCTTTGGCCAAAAAGTTTGCACCAGATCTGAAGATAATTTTCCGTGTTGGTAGATCTTGTCGGAACACATAATAGTTATTTACAAACGTTGACTTAACAACTTCCGATTTATAATACGTGGCCTTTACGCATTCTTCAACAAAAATGATAGGTAATTTGCCGCACTTGCAAATTCCACCGCAAACCATGACCAAAGAGATGTTTACTGGCACTTTTTCCTTTAATTTTAACCATTTGCCCTTTTTTACCGAGTGAGGTTGGTCAGATCTCTTTCGGGCATCCAATGACGAAGTGTGATGGTACCTTTATACGGTTCTATAGGCTTAATCACGTCTTACTTCTAGGTTTAGTAGATCTTTGATAACGGCGCATGGGCGCTAAGCTCCCTACTCAAAGAAGACACTGAGTAAGTCAAGTAAACATGGCATTTATTAATTTGCATATCCCATGAGAAGAACAACACCATTACATCCACAATATATTTAGGGGGATGGATGTGGGTCGAGACTTTATTAGTGTCATGTCCAATCATTATTCTTTGAACGCTCATTTATACCGGGTTGGACTGAGGGACAGCAATCTCTGTAAGTGTGGACAAGGCTATCAGGACGCAGATCACGTTATTTGGTCTTGTGCTGAACATTGTGGAGTCAGATCGAGGCTTTATGATTCCCTTCGGGCTCGAGGTAGACATCCCAATGTGCCAATTTGAGATATTTTGGCTGTACGTGATTTGGAGTACATGAAACTCATTTATGTGTTTTTGACTTACATTAGCACTAGATTGTAATTAGTTTAACCTATATGTTTAGGATAAGTATTTTTTATATGTGTATGTGTGTGTGTTTTTTTTCTTTTTCAAAAAATGTTCAAGTCAAAAGAAAACCATAAATTGTATAGTTATAAGTGTTAAGATAATTTAGAATTTAAATTTAATGTGTTATGTAAACCATACTTTAAATTCCCACCCTCTTTCCCATCCGTAATTTGTTATTCCTATTAACCTCGAGACGGCCGCGAGTAATCGGCTCTTTCCTCCTAACTTTAGTTTTAAGATAAATGATGTATAAAAATATGAAAATTTGGCTCTGTAAAGTTAATTCGATTGAGCCTGTACAAATAAATGAATATAAAAAAAATAAATATCGGCGACGAATTGAAAAGAAAAAGTGTATGTGAATATGTTGGAAAATTTCAAAATTATGTATCTCAACTACGGAACATTACAGAACTAAACTTTTTCTTGAATTGCAAGTTAATTTTTCTAGAAAATATTTTTGATATGATAATTCGTCCTGACTATGAACATAGATTTTCCGGCTCTTTTTTTCTTGTCCTCATTTTTTCTATATCAAGGTGGCTTTTAGCAGCCGTGGCCCACGCCTTTAATTCCCTTAGAAAGGAAGACGTGACCAGAGATTTGTTTGGCTCACAAAAATCTCACTGACCTCTACTGGGATTGATCCCAGACCCATTGGCGTTTCTGGTAGTAGTCACGTTTACCTCTATACAACCGGCATCGGTTGTTTTATTTTCGTGTGTGTGAGGATTTCTTTTATTTTTTACAATGATTTTTCTTAAATCTATGAATTTTAATCGTGGACAAAATTTCTAACCAAACTGAAACCCTTTTGCCGTAAAAATGAAAAAATCTTGACCTGAGAGCTGCTTGATAAACACTTTGATGTATGACGCAATTACACATTGTCAACAATGTTATGCTTAACATGATATTTCAAACAGTTTAGCTGTGTTGAAGAGATCAAATCCTATAATCGTAAGTAAAACTTTGCTTAGAAATTGTTAACATACAACTAAATTGATATATTCATAATTCACTGGATAGTTAAACTACTGAAATTTCGCTAAAAATACTGGAGTAGACAATTTATTGGAATGTAAATTTCAATCAATGTTCATTGTACTGATACAAATTTTGATATTTTAAACACACAGTGTTCAAACGATTCAAAATCGTTCACAAACATCTAGACACTGACACCATAAAAACCATTGGAAGTTTATATGGATATTACTATTGTGGAATCGCACGATCCAATCATTTTTACCAGCCATTTCTTAAATCTTTCCGATGAGAAAACCTAATATTAGTTCAACTAGGAATTTCATAAACTGTCAACGAGTTCAAACGAAAATTTAAAACCTGTAAATAAATCTAAAAACCTTTGCCCTCTAGATAGAACTATTTTTGATCGCTGGATACGTCCACCAGACACCCGTAACCCAACACTATGCCAATCTATTCGAAGCGCTTTGTTTTACGACGGGGACCGCTTTTATTTGGCCCTGACTCCGCATTTCCTCTGTCCAAGGAATGATTCAGATTTGTCCAAAACCAATTCGGTAACACCGAGATCGGAACCTTGCGATGTGCCCGGAGAGCTGTGAACATCCAGTAGCGGGAGTTTGGCTGTACCTTCCTCAACAAAAGGGGCTTTATTATTCAAGATCGGTTCGTTTAATGTGAGTTTTGTTTTGCGGTGCTGATTGATTTTTACGTGGCGGCAAACAACACCGCTCGTAAAAGTTGAACGTTCGCTGTAGATTCGAATCGTAAAGCTGACACTTCAAATTTCTGCGGGTGGTCGGTCTTTTGTTTGGTGTTTCGAATGTCATGCGGAAAACAAAGCGTCAGCAATACGAATTGAAATCAATAT